>CM041053.1:15916374-15917517 GCA_023078785.2 Hyles euphorbiae | reverse complement strand
ACCTAACCTAACCTAACCTAACCTAACCTAACCTAACCTAACCTAACCTAACCTAACCTAACCTAACCTAACCTAACCTAACCTAACCTAACCTAACCTAACCTAACCTAACCTAACCTAACCTAACCTAACCTAACCTAACCTAACCTAACCTAACCTAACCTAACCTAACCTAACCTAACCTAACCTAACCTAACCTAACCTAACCTAACCTAACCTAACCTAACCTAACCTAACCTAACCTAACCTAACCTAACCTAACCTAACCTAACCTAACCTAACCTAACCTAACCTAACCTAACCTAACCTAACCTAACCTAACCTAACCTAACCTAACCTAACCTAACCTAACCTAACCTAACCTAACCTAACCTAACCTAACCTAACCTAACCTAACCTAACCTAACCTAACCTAACCTAACCTAACCTAACCTAACCTAACCTAACCTAACCTAACCTAACCTAACCTAACCTAACCTAACCTAACCTAACCTAACCTAACCTAACCTAACCTAACCTAACCTAACCTAACCTAACCTAACCTAACCTAACCTAACCTAACCTAACCTAACCTAACCTAACCTAACCTAACCTAACCTAACCTAACCTAACCTAACCTAACCTAACCTAACCTAACCTAACCTAACCTAACCTAACCTAACCTAACCTAACCTAACCTAACCTAACCTAACCTAACCTAACCTAACCTAACCTAACCTAACCTAACCTAACCTAACCTAACCTAACCTAACCTAACCTAACCTAACCTAACCTAACCTAACCTAACCTAACCTAACCTAACCTAACCTAACCTAACCTAACCTAACCTAACCTAACCTAACCTAACCTAACCTAACCTAACCTAACCTAACCTAACCTAACCTAACCTAACCTAACCTAACCTAACCTAACCTAACCTAACCTAACCTAACCTAACCTAACCTAACCTAACCTAACCTAACCTAACCTAACCTAACCTAACCTAACCTAACCTAACCTAACCTAACCTAACCTAACCTAACCTAACCTAACCTAACCTAACCTAACCTAACCTAACCTAACCTAACCTAACCTAACCTAACCTAACCTAACCTAACCTAACCTAACCTAACCTAACCTAACCTAACCTAACCTAACCTAACC